>MU619770.1:0-16636 GCA_025201785.1 Xylaria longipes
TTAAAAAAATCACGTGACTTATACTAATTAGTATACTAATTAGTATACTAAACTAAACTAATACTAAAGCTAAAAATCTATACTAATACTAAACTAAACTAATGCCAAGAAATCTATACTAATACTAAACTAAACTAATTAGTTTAGTATACTAATTAGTATACTAATTAGTATACTAATTAGTATTAAACTAATTACCAACCCTGGCCTACTCCGTACTACTACAGTACCTGTACCTAACTTAGTGGGTGGAGGTTCCAGCGGTCGCTACTTGTTAATCTTGGATCCGAGCTCTCTCCACCAAACGTCACATCGGCACAGTACTGCTAGAAATCGCCCAAATAAACTGCTCGTTCATGAACTTTAGTGCCCGCACAAACCCCAGGCCTCCTCTAACTCTGTTTGTCTGTTACCAAGAACATGGACACTTTAGACAATGCACACTTCGCCGCTATTCCCTGGTGTGCCCGTCATCTCCAGGGTGAGCGGATTGTCGCTGGGCCGTCGCCGAGCAGGACTCTCAAATCAAGCGGCGAGGACTCTCTTTTCGCAGATACACTAAACTCTGAGAGGGGCATCGTGCGAATGCTCCGGGTGTATGAAGAGCCCCTCTCGCCAACGGAGCGGGTTGACGAGGTGAAGGCGTTCCTTACGCTGGGTAGTGGGCTGAACGGCTGGCCCAACGTCTGTCACGGGGGGCTTGTCACGACGATACTAGACGAAGTCATCGGCATGCTGGTGCCCATCAACCGGGAACGTGGGCAGATGCCCACCGGGACGTACATGACGGCGTACCTCAATACGACCTTCGTGAAGCCCGTGCCGACGCCTGCGACTATCCTCACACGAACGTGGTTCACCAAGGTCGAGGGTCGGAAGTACTTCACCGAAGGGACCATCGAAGACGAGAACGGCGTCATTCTCGCTCGGGCTGACGCTCTCTATATTCTATTAAAAAGCTCCTTATGATGCGCTCGCTTCTATGCCTTGTGAATACGACGCTTCATCTACAACTTCTCGCTGTTATCCAAGGTACTTCCATTGTTCTCATCTAGCCCAGGTGCGTAACGTGAAGGGAGTTTTCAGTGCCACGCAGAACAATTGCTAGCGGAAACATTATCCCGCCTGCTCGCCATGTGACAATGTATCTTTGCCGGGTTCGGAGTATCCAGAGACGCGTCCCACTCGGAACTCGTATTCCAGAGACGACTCCCAACCAGCTCTTCCGCACCGACCCATTCCACAACATGCACATGCTGGCGACTGCTAATTAGGACTCGGCGAAGACGTGCAGAATCCAATGTGCACGCAGGTCTCGGATTATTTCAAATCAAGAGAATATAGATCTCTACAACGTGTACAAAATCCAGAGAATATCTTGTGGTTTGCAACTTAGGCCACATAGAATGTGGCGGAAGATCGCCATTAACCATCAGATTCAGTATGCAGTTAAATACTACGGAGAAAGCTTTCTCGCTCACGAATAACCTCAGTTCAATAGACATATATGTTCGACTAATGTGTATCACGAGTTGGCTGATGGGGGGAAACTATACAACAGTTCAAGATAGGTGTTTTTGAGAGTGTTGCAGATATAAGGCTATATTGATGGGCTGAGTTGGAGTGCGGAATATTCCAACGTCTCTCTCAAAGCATTGACGAAACCAATGTCATCTTTACTACCAGTGCTAGAGTTACCCCTTCAGCAAGTTGCAATCCAGCTTCCCATCATTTCATGTCAGACCAGGAATTCATCCAGGTGCCCATCACCGCCGTTAAGCACTCCTATGTCCCAGGACTAGACACCGATCCTCGGTCACCAAGGGTCGCAGATTGTGCGTTGGATCTCCCCTATACTCTAGGTATACCTAATCCGATCTCGAAAACTCGACAGTGTCTTCAGCTTTACCGTATCCAAGCTGGATTTTCCTCAGGATTCAGAGGCCTTAATCTCCCCTAATGAGGTTGAGTATTCGGTCCAGTACCCGCTACAACCGCATCACCTTTCCTTCGCCGTTGCAGCCATTCGTAAGAATATGCGAAGAGCCCAAAAATTGTAGCCACAACAACTCCTATTACCACAAAAATGAGAATTGCGATAACACCTCCGGCTACTGGAGTAATCTTCCAGTTATTATCCCGTGTTGTTTCCATGGCTACTGCCTCAGCTAAGGTCAGTCAACTTTTGATGATAAAGACGTCTGGTTCTAACATTTGAACTCACCTCAGTGTAACCTACACCAGCCGTTCGACTTTCGTTTATGTGTGAGAAACGAATTACCGTAGTCTACTGACAAAAACGTTTTTTGTGAATGGTACGAGGGAGCCCGTGCGGTGTTGAATTTTTTTCTAATCAGCGGTGTTGGTAGATGTTAGAAAGTGTTGAGGTTTTTATTGAGATCTATGACCTGGTGTTTTTGGTTTAAATTAATTCTATAACTGTCAGGCCAAAGTAGTCGTTGGGGGTGATGTGCGAACACTGAAAAATCTTACCAAGGGTTTAGGTTAGTCGAACAAGCAGCACATCGGTGCATGTAGCCTAAGGTTGAATTAAATCACCAAATGAGTAGATCACAGAGGTGGTCGACAGTTGAATTTATACAGCTATGCCTAACCTAGTCTCTACGTCTATAATTACTGCCACGTAGATAGGCTTTGAATGATGAGCTTTCCTCTTTGTGAAGAAATAACCACAATGTGATAAGTAATATTCCGGACAGACATGGTAGTTTTATTGGTACAAGTCATTAATTTATGATTGTAGTCTTGCTGCGTAATCATTTTTGCTTACAAGTGCTCGTTTCAGGAGTATCCTGCAATCCCCTCCACGTAAGAGGCTAAAACATGAGATGCACAGATTACATTAGCGTTCAAAGAGTCAGGCGTTGCAGCTTGAATCTTACACCAACTAGCTAAATACTTCATAATCTACTAGTGCTCAAGGGTACGTGTGCCTCACGATGGCTACAATTGTCTTATTACGGTATCTGGGCGTCAGGTGAAATTCGTGGATGATGTCACTTATTCTCGTCCCTGCAACCTTAAACGATCTCCTCCGCCTTCTCAGCCAACTGCTCTACTTCTTTGATAATGAAATCAACTTTACAGACTCCTTAGCGCTTATCTCGGCAAAACGAAATGGTTATATCCATAACGAAGTATACTGGTTCCGTGATGGCCGAAGTGTGGATGAAGAGTTGAAGTCGGTCCGCAGGCCTGCAACTTAGACGTGAATACAACAATACAATCCTTAAAGCTGCCCTCGGTCGAGAAGCACAGGGGAGAATTTCGCCGCGACGGACTACTGAATTGGCCCGGGTAACTGTAGTCCTGATCCGGGCCCTAGCCTAGGAGGTAAGCCAAGCTATGCGCATCTAAAGCTAGAAGAAATCACTGGAATAGATGGCGAACCTTTTGATCGAATAGAATAGAACGCAATATATTGATGAAAAACGAAACAATAGCTAAATTGAGCAAAAGTGAGGTAGGTTGTTTGGTCTAGTGTTGCCCCCCTAAAAAATCGTCAGCCTACCTAGGTAAGTAACCCCTTTTCTCTACACCCCTGATTAGTCAATTTACCACCTAGGTACTTCCACCCGCACTACTTCAGTACGATGTAGAAATTTGTTATGATAGTTGATGAGTAGGAGATCAGGGATTAGTCTACTACGTAGGTTGGAGATTCTGCAGTGTGTGTAATTTGCATCATCATTCGAACCTACTCCTATAAGTCATGTCCCTTATATTGATACTCGAAGAAACAGACTGCTGTTTAATAGTTGAGTGCGCTCGCTTTCTGCAGCGACGAAAGGTACCCGCTTAGTCCGGTCCACGGGTATTAGAAATATGCTATATTAATTGCATATCGGACTAAACAGTAGGTATGTAGTCCTGTATCGGGTACCAATGTACCTTTGTGATTTTGCCGTATGATTATTGGCTGCCTCTGACACTGCCTCTTAAGATTAGGCAACCATCATCAGCGTCTGAGTGGCGAAGCATTTCAGCCGTCTGCCTCACCGTCACCAGAAAGCCGTCGTTGAAGGTATATAGGTATACCAAGCGAACTACTGACAAAAGTCAATTGCAACAGGCCCGCGCCCTCGCTACTTACTACAGCTCAGGACCACGCCAAATCGCCATAGTCTCAATATGGGCAAACCCAAGTTCAGTCAAGGCGATTCATTCTCGGATGCCGTCTCATTGCACAGCAACCCCGGCGAAAGCTCCGCAGTCGCCCCCTACGTCGACGATGACGCGCCCGAAATCAACATCGACGATCTCCCACCCAACTACAGCGATGCCGTTGAATCCTCCGAGGCCGCCCCGATCCTCGCCCCCGGCAGTGCCCTGAACGGCACGGTTCGACCCCACGACCTCGACTGCAAGATCGTCACGGACCAGAATAGCGGCGCACAGACTTGCGTGGCCAAGAGTGTCGAAGATCCGGGCCGGCTCGAGACATATATCCGTCAACTATCCGGGATCCCGCCACGTCCATATGTGAAACTCGTCGGCACACACACCGAGACATCCAGGGACAGCAAGGGGAAGCAGGAGAAGAACACAGTCACCGACTTCGACGTCACGGTTGAACTGACACCGTATCTCTTTGCCGACGCCCAGTATCGCAGGTCATGGAGCGAGCTACGCACCGTGGATGGCTCCGAGAAGGTTCGCCGTGGAACAGTATTGGCCAGGCGCGGAGAAGGGTCGAATCAGAGCATCGAGGTTGGAGCTGACGCGAAGCCTACTCTCCGAGAATGGTGCCACCGGTTCGCCGCAAGCCCCGCCGGGCTCAAATGCTTCACCTTCCAGCGAAGAATGGTTGGCTTCGACGAGGAAGGCGTCAAACATCGCCTCGAGGAGTTGGTGCGCAGGACCAACTACCGCGGCCATCTCAATGTTCAGCTCATTACGAAAGATGATCGGATCCATTTCTACAACGATGCCAAGATCAATCGCTGGCGCCTCACTCCTTGGATCCAGTGGATGTTCATTCTAACGCTTACCATCATCTTCAGCTGGCCGTACCTTTTCTTCCGGACCAAGAGATGGGAGGTTGTCGTTGCAGATTGGCCTTTCTCGCGCATCGATGAATCTGGCAACAAAGAGTACGTCAGCATCAGTGAAGATCAATGGTATAATCTGTGGGCACAAGCCATCTATCGAGCTGTACTAGAGAAGAGACAGACACTTCTCGGCCAACCAGACCTACGAAGAGCGCATGAGGCTGAGCCTGCGTTCGATACGGGCAATACCAGCGTGGATGGCGCTCTCGGGCTGTTCAGGGCCGGTATCCACGCCATGAATGAGGTCAACCGTCAACTAGGTTGGGGCGGGGATTGCTAGGAGCATGCTCTGGGGAGATATACGGCCCTGTCATCGAGACTCCTCCCGATTGTACCATTCGTCGCAGTGATGGTTGTATTTGTGATATTGACTCGAGCCTCTGCCGGGATTGGCGTGTTGATTATCGCGATATTTTTGGCTAAAGCATGTACGGGCGTTTTTTTCACCTTTGATATGATGATGTAGATTTTCGCAGTTCTTTCTCCCGTGTGGCTGATGCCTAACTAGGTAGTTAATAAATGTATACAGTAACCTGACCCCCCTCTTTCTCAACCATTGAGCGCCGTTTACTTCTTCATAGCATCTACTTCTTAGTTAAGCGAATAGCTTTTAGTTGCACGGGTCTATAACCAGCAATTAATTTGGTTCGCTTACCAGCACATTTTCCAGATGAGCGAGCTAACGATATTTTGTTGCTAGGAACCATGCTCGCAAGTTACGGATTAGGTAAGACCTAGGACTTCACTAAGAGCAAATATATTAGTTCCTCTTGGTGAACTGAAGCCTACTACTCAAGCCCGTGTTGCAGAAAAAAACATCTCGATTCAACAGTAACCACTGAACTTGTTAATAGGCTCCGGGAAATTAATACAGTGTCTGACAAACGTACATGAATGTATTCAGCCAGTGCATATGCTTGGTTGTATGTACCTTCGAGCTACCTAAACTATATACAATTCAAGTGTAAACATATGTACAGTTATAACGTATCTGAAATGGCATGGTCGAGGCTCTTCGCCTTGCACGCCATCTTTGAGCCCCAGGCCCATGGCTCTAGGACCAGCCGCCGACGGTGACCTTCAGATTGGTAGGGTTAGGACCAGCAACTACACCTGCAGCGTTCTGGTTACTGGGGTTGACATCGTCAAAAGAGAACGCATAGCCAATGTTGTTGGTCTCGTACTGGTGCACGAGACGGCTATAGTGGCTGGTGGGGTTCATGGTGTAGTAGCTGCTCGCACCAAGCGAGGGTTGAACATTGCCACCAGCAAGCAATAGTGTAGTCCGTGTAAAGGCGGCGCAAAGTCGAGCAACGACCGCACGGTGGGCATCGTTGTCGCTGCCGATGATCGCGAAAGGACCCGAGTTGCAGCCCCAGATATCCGCGGTAGTAGGCTTAGGGTAGGCTCGGTTGTCGCCCGCGCATGAAAGCTGGTCATTAGATACACGGCAAGCGACACTACCAGCCGCTGCTTGTGTGTCGATGGTGAGATCTTGGCTTGTGTACTTGGTCCAGACTTGATCGACGTAGCTATCGAAATAATTGCCGAATGCGCCAGGGTTCGATGACGTGTATAGGTTCGGCGACAGAACACGAAGAGCTTGGCCTGACGAGGTTGTGGTACATAGCCGGTCCCAGATTTGACCGTCAGCGCTCGCCTGGCTCTTGACACCATTGCAGATGTTGTCGACTGCTCCAGCCTGGAGTCCCTGCACAATCTGCTGCTCGCCGGTGGACAGAGTCAAGCCCATACCGAGAGGGATGCCAACAAAGTCAACAAAGCTGATGTTGGCATAAATACTGGTCCCGTCATAGTTGAATTCGATAAAGCCCCATTCAATTCCGGCTGAAGGGTCAGCTGGGTTAGCTGCCGATGGTTCGACAACGGCAGACACTCCGTTGCCGTCGCGGACAGTGTAGAATTTCAATTGTCCGTGAGCAAACCAAATCCTAGCAGAGATTAGGGCTTGAGGGAGAGTAACCGTGGTAGTCTGGCCTTTGGCGTTTAATGGAAACGCAATGTTAGCGACGATTTCCTGCGGGACACCGGTGCCGTCGGCTTGAGGATACACAAATTGGCCATTGGCACCAAGGAGACACGGCACCCCGGAGCTATCCCTTCCGCTAATGTACATGTACATTCCATTGTCGAAGTTATTAACGATGCTGATGGGGAACGCTCCGGCCTGGGCAGCATTGATCTTGAAATCCGCCTTGAATTCCCTGACAGTAGTGCTGTTGATGATATTGTCTTCGGTGATGATAATATCCTTAGCACCACCCGGATGTGCGACAGTCGGATCGGCAACCGACTGTGCAAAGAAGCTGGCCAAGGTGGCCGCAGCCAAGCCAATGAAACCGCGCATGATGTCGCCTGCTAAGAGGCTGACGATAAGAGCGACCGACGACTCAACGAGCGCTTTACGTAGGAGGAAGTGAACAGAGGAAGCGGCTTGTCGTGGGGTAAAGACGCTTTTGGGATGATAATTGCTGGTTCTTATATACCGATTCCCTTCTATACACCCAGTTGCCCACTTTCATCTACGGAGGCCACAGTAACGCCGTCACGGCGGCGTCGGTGACGATGATGGAACGTTGCGAGCCCCCCGTTCCCAGCACCCCAAGTTCGATATTGACCGAAGGGCGATATAACCTTCCCTATCCGGACTCAAGAATCTCTAGATGGCTTCCTAGTAAGTTCTCATGTTGGTCATGCCACCAAGTAAGGCCTCTATTTCGCCGAAGTGACCTGGGTCTCGCCCCATGTGGTTTCAGCAGAGCCTTGGGTCGCTGTACAGCAGTATTGAGGTACTATAGGTAGGTGTGTCAACATATGATTGTGAATACACTAGACATTACCTATAGTCTCAAGTGATCGTCCCCACCAATGCAGGAACTGCGGGAGCCGTTGATTTGATATCCAACCAAGGCTAGTTCACATGCTGATCCGGGGTAGACCGATGAACCCTGTCATCTTACATCTAACTAGGACATAGCCAGGTCTATTAATGAAATTGAAGGACCAAGGTACGTGGTCATGGAAACTTCAAAGTGAACAGACATCCTAGTCTAGTATAAGATGAAGTCTAAATAGGAGGTGATTCAAGCCTATTGGCAGGTTTGGGTTTTAGCTTTCAGGTTTATGCTGCAGGGCCCATTGCGGCAACCTGGATAGGGCCTGAGCTTCCCGGTTGTATATCTTCCATTCGGTCTTATTTTTCCTTTCACCTTGCTATATCCCACGTCAGTAAACATGCAGCTAACAGGCTGCTTGCAAGTCCCGCACGTGTTTCTTTGGTTGGTGCAGATCGGGAAAATTGCCTGATTTGATGCGTCCGTACCACATCAGAAAGCAGGGCATCGCGCAAAGGGTGATCCTTTCGCCCAGGCTACTAATGGGCACCATCTGCCCGCAAGAATGCAGGGACATATGTTGGCGGTGTAGTCATCCGACGTGAGCGCCTTTCCTAAAGCATTGACGATTTGAAGAATTCGGTGTTAGTGAAGGTTTTAAAGCATGGGCTAGGTGGATCGCGCGATGAATCCTTCGAGTCGCTCGAAGCAGTATATCGCAAACCGGGGTGGAATCTGCATACAATGGCCTAGCGCCGGGCAACGGAGCCAAAAGCAGGAAAGCTCTCGATTTTAGGTGTGGTGAATGCCTTGTATGCCGACGAGGCGTCCGTCTACTTGCCAGCTTTGCTAGAAACCGGGGTGCTTGGTGGTGAAAGCGGCCACGCTCTAAAAAGCCTAAGTCGAAAGCTTCGTCCGAGTCCAGGCCCATTCACACTTCAGGCTTGCTCACACTGCCTCCCCCATCCAGTTAGCATTATAGTAATTTGAGGAAGGAGGATAACATGTGACCGCCAAATCCTGCCCCTGGTAGTTTCACGCCATCTCAATTGGCCAGTCTAGTTCCCCCTTCGAGGGCGGCTCCCGGTGCTTGGCAGATCTGTTGCCAACAATGTAGTCATATTGTCCTGGAATATTGATCGGAGTAGCACGCACCCAATTGGCCCCATAACCGCTGGGGTTCATTGTTGGGGGTGTACGCAGTTGGTGGTAGGTAAAAGCGAGCTTGTCAAGTATTCTTGGCACGCTGACTAATGGCCAAGTATCTTGTCTCAAGCCTCGTAGGTCCGCAATACATAGTTTGGTGAGACTTAATCGGGGGTAGGGCGTATGGATAGACAATTTGAGTGAAGGCATAGTATGGCAGAAAATCTGCTGTGGTTACACGACTGTCGCATTTCGTCTTACTAATCGAATCCAAAGTGGCAGAGTGCCCAGAAAGTAGTCATGGCCTCGGGGTTTGATTCTCATCTTCCAATGTCCGCATCTTAGTTCGTACATGTTGCTAGTAAGAATTATCTCCGGCCGCCCTGGCCGCGCCGAGACAATGCCGAAGTGGTTGCTTAGAGCTGCCAGTTGCAATGAACTAATTCTAGTAATAGTAACATTGCCGAGTAGAGAAAGGAGGAGGCAACTCTTGGCTGGTTAGCATGTGCGCGACTGCCCTTACTTGCATATTCTTGTCAAAGCCATAAGCGAAACAATCACAGCCCATCAAATTTCATTGACATAATCAAAAGCAGGTTGAGCAGTAATTACACTGGGGAAGTATCTGTCGTACAGTTTCCACTGGTATGTTTCGCGCTCTCAGTAATTGTGCGATTAGATCTTAACTTGAATGTGGCCTTGTTCTAAGATGGTAAGCTGCAGAGTTTAGATTATTAACATTTCCTACTATTTCAAACTAATCATAATATAATCTAGAATAAACACATGTGGTAATCATATGGAAGATGAACATGTAGATTATATCTTCTACAGATATTATATGATTATGCTTCACTAGCAATAACGTTCCAAAATCCTCGGATGCAACATTAGATCTGGACGGCGTTGGGGTAATACGTGGCGGTTGTGCTATGACCTTGGGAGTCGTGAAATCACAACAGCTGCTAATTGTCGAGTACTGGCCATCGTCCTTGGCTGACGATACTCCATCATTGTATGTACAAGATGCTGGCGTATATAACATTAATCATCGGCTTAGGGCTTGCCTATTTCTCTATGTGTATTCACACTCCTCTTAATGGTTTCGTCGGGTCGTAGACAATCCTCAAGTAACATCTGTAGAAATCGCCATCCATAACAAGGGCTTGGCAATAAGGACTCAGAAAAAATATTTGCGTTGCCAATAATGTTCTATAGGATCAAAGGGGCCATAAAGGCCTTAACACCTTTATGGTGTAAGTGTGAGATCTACGGATTATCTGTCCGGATAGCCTCCCTTATCTTTTCCTACCTCTGTCTTCTAAAGCGGTTTCACCTTCGTATAATTAGCTGTCTCAGGAGGCTATAGGAGATTACGCGAATGTAGGAAAACTAAATTCTAAAGGCCTTATACAAACTATAATCATGACCTAGACTTAAGTAATACGTGCAACTCCACCAAAGAGCTATTGTAGTCGACTTTCCAGTTTTATCGGTTGATCACAATAATTGGAAAGCTTTGCTTTCCTAGAATTTTGTGTAAATGGAATTTTAGGAAAGCGTAGCTTGAGAAGTTCATTTACCAGACCCCCTTAAACTCTATATTTGTCTGCAGCCCTCCTATTGGCTAATCTCCTTAGAGGAAATCAACTACAACTCTAAATATAAGGTTCGTATCTTACGCACTCGAGCTTCTGAAGGACAATTTATAGCGCGTAAAGGCGCTAAAGAGCTTCGGGATGCTCGGAGAAGCTGCTTAATAGGGCCGCCGAGGGGGCCGCCGGAGGCGAAGGGGTCGTCCGCCGGAGGCAAAGGGGGGTAGGTCCCAGGGGTTCTCCCCCTGGTAATACATATTTATCCAACTTAAATTAAAATGCTTTAGCACTTTGATTTAGCACTTTGATTTACAGAGTATTTAAAATAGAGAACTTCGCCGGCAAAGCTTTCTATTTTAGTGACGACTTGCTTGACGCTACCGGGCATTTTTTACAACTAAGCCCGAGCAACATAATTATATGTAGCCTTCAGTCTGAACCCGGCAGAGGGCATCAGATTTGATACATAATTTAGAACCCGCCATCGGTCTCTATGAGTATCGAGATCATCGCTAACCTAAAGCAATCGAATTAGTCAAAACTAACTGCGGTAGTCCACGATAAAGAAAGAAGCCCAGAACCGCTACTTCAGAGACCCGAGTAATTATTACGTACAGCGCTAGGAAGAGATTCAAAACTAGACTATAGCTTGCACGTGTAGTGTCGTGTTACCGAGGATAGTATATCTAATCTCCAAATACGGCTAGTATATAGGGCGGTCTTGTACTGGGGTTGGTGATTTGTTGGGTTTCGTGGGATACTTATACCTGGTTTGTAGAATAGACCTTATCCGGTTTCCTTACTTAATTGTGACAGCACGTACGGAGGACTATTTGAACAACAACTAAGGTTGTGTGGAGATTTGATTCTAAGAATACACAATTATTCAAATCCAAGCCGATTTGTATCCTATATTTTTATTAATGAGCGGTTGCTCTATTACAAGTCTAATAACTAACTTCCTCGTCATATAACTCAAGTCAAGTCCTTTGCTTTTCGCCGTATTAAATGATCCCGTATCAAGAAAACTACGCAAATCCCGAGGCCCAAACTTGCGAGTCCCACACCAAAGTATAAACCACCCCTATATCCGGCAAGTAGATCACCATGATTTACATGCACCTCCACGATACCGGCGAAACCGACTCCAAGTGATATGGAGTAGTTAACCACCGTGTTAACAAGGCTAGCGCCGACTCCTTGGTGCTCTCTCTTGACAGCGTTGGAGAGGATTAACGTCGCAGCTGGGAAACTCATGTCCATGCCAAATGGTATGATAATCGTGCAAACAAAGATCTGGCCCCAGTAGATCTGATCTGGTGGCACTGTCGCGATAAGAGTGACACCAGTGGTGAACGCGGCTAATGCTAGGGTCATGACAATAGGGGGCTTGACCTGGAAAGGGCCGAGAAGTGCACCAGTGATAATAGCTGCGACTGTGCCGCCAACAGCTAGTGGCGCCATCCAAGCGACGGTCAGTAGAGGAGTCAAATGTCGAATCTCTTGAAGAATCTGGATGAAATACAAGATCCAGATGCCGAAGGTTGCCCAGCCACACGCTACAGTCCCGAGAACGAAGCCAACATCGGCATTGACGATATCGAATGGGAGTAAGGGTTTTGCCGCAAACTTGAATTCAACCCAAGCGAACAGGCCGAAAATTGCTAGGCCGAGGACGAGGGGCACGATGGTTTCGGCTGTAGCCCAACCCACTATAGGGGCTTGATTCCAAGCGAAGTTAAAGAGGATCAGAGAGACCACTCCAGTCACAGCGCCTGGCAGATCCAACTCGTCGTTTAGTTTCCGCAACGTATAGCCATCGGCAAACATGTCCTCTTTCCGTGGGGGGTCGGGTATAGCCACGTATCCGAGGATGATAAGTACGACAAGCCAGATGCTAAATGCCCAAAAAGCCCATGGCCACCAGGCAAGCGATATGGCGGATGCGACAGCAGATCCTATAACAGCCCCCACGGGCGCCACAGCACCGAAGAAGGCGAAGACCATTGCTTTTCTGTGCCCCGGCGGATAGACCGAGCCCAGGATGGCGAGGGCATTGGGCAGGCAGATGGCCGCACCGATACCTTGGAGCACGCGGGCGAAGATGATTAGCGTATAATTGGAGTATATGCTCAGGCCCACGACGATAGACCATAGGCTGAACCATCCGAAGCCAATCAACAACATGCGCTTATATCCGAAAGCGTCTCCGAGTCGGCCGAAGAATAGGATAAAGGTACCGACGGTCAAAGAATAGCCAGAGACGAGCCACGCGAGCCGGCCCGGATTGGTGACGTCAAACGACCCTCCAATGGTGTGCAAGAGGACCAAGACCGAACCAAATGAGGCTTCTGCGGTCGGTATTCATTAGTTTCTGTTTGGAGTCCCAGTTCGCTAGTCGTCCAAGTCGAGGCAAAAGAGGACTAGGGAAACAAACTTACGAGTGCAGAATTGTGCCATACATGCGACAAATACCATGAGGACCTCCCGGGGCAAAGAGATATTTTCGGCGGGCCAAATCGACTCTACGCGGGATTGTTGCGGTGCCATGTCTTCCCCGTCCGTAATACTCTTATCGCCGTCACCCTCCACGGGCGATGCCGGCGCGTCGAACTTCTCGGCTGTCTCACCCATAGTCAATCTGCAGCACAGGAATCCCAGATTGAAAGTGAGCGATATGCGAGCAAAAGAGCGAGGGTGGGAGGCGATTGAAACATATATAAATCACGCCAAATGACATTTGAAATAATCCCTGCTTCTTGGTACGGTTGGTACCGACGTTCCTACGTGTACTGTACTATATAGATCCGCACGCCCCGACCCCACAGCGAATGCCGTATCAATTTTGATAAGATTTGTCTCAATGCTGACGCCAGTACAGAGTATGGTACTGAGTAATTGCGGCTTATCAATGATGACGGCGCTTTGAAAAAAAAAATGCATCGGTTTCCGATTAGGCTCGGGTTTAGACACTATATGCCGGACCTACCGGAACGGACCAAAGACAAAGGCCAAAGTGACATCAACCTAAGCACATTGGTATTAGCAAAGCTTGGCGGCTTAATAATCTCCCGCAGTGAGGGCGTCAATAGACAGACACAATATTACGCTTAACCAAATACGATGTAGATGTAGATGTGGCGTGCGGGCTGATCCGCATCCATCACAGTTCATTGACGACTATCTAGAGGATAAGAACGTTCATGCCACATAATGCCAACTAATTCGCCTGGCTCTCCCAAACACTATAATCAAGTAAGCAATCAAGCGTTTTGTTTAGACTAACCTCTGATTATTCATGCATTACCAGCTGCCATATGTTCGTCTGCCTTGGTCCTCTCTGGGGTTACTAAATCAACGATGACTGCTGGCGGCGTCCGGTCTCGGCCGTCGCAAAACTTTTAAAAAGGAACACAAACACTCAAATGAACCAAAGGCTTAGATAGCCATTAGCGTAGTCACGCAAGAGTTAGTATAGAACATACGTAGTAATGTTGGATTCGTTTCTCTAACAAGAAGCCAATTTGAACTCTTCCTTCTATGCAACGAGGTAAATTACACGACGCTAAATGTCTCAACGCCATTTAACTTAGTCATATAACCGCGGCTACTACTTAGATCATTTACTCTAGGAGCCATCCTGGTCCTTGCTTTTACTAGCTTAAAAGTTATCCGAGTGGTAAAGTACTCCCCACAAGTAGAAATATGAAGCGGCTACTATTACGCGGACCAAGGGACTGGAACCTATATCCGAGACTCTAGGACTAGGACATGCGTATTATCATGTACCTATATAATTATATATTCGGGAAACTACCTATTCGTGTATTGCTTAATCCTTCCAAAACAGCTATACGAGAGCAAGAAACCAGAGAAAAGCGAGGTCAGCAACTCGGGGCGAGGCTATTCAAACATATAGACTGTAGATCTCCCACCTGGCCGAATAGGGGACAAGACCTTTATATCACCCTTGAACCCCTAGAAGAGTATCGCAATTCGAAGATCTAGCTAAGTCCTTAATCACAAACGGTTGTTACACATACCTTGGGTACTTCCGATCTGCTTAACCCGGGAGCAGGCTATCATAGGTATGCGACCATGCGTTCTTGTGGTATATGTGACAAGGGCTTGAATACAACGGCTTGGAGCAATAGATCGAATTCAACTAATAATTCTCTAGGGGTTTAAAGGGTCCTTGGTTTCCTCTTCTTCCAAGCGATATAACCTCGTCCCCTTGGCTTTATTTATATTCATGCCCTCAGATCGGTTATCTGCCGCCTTACTTGGTTGAGGCCTTACTTGCAGACTTTTCCAGGCACGTGAGAGTGTAGTCTGATGAATACGAACTCTATGTCTTGCAAATCTTTGCTGTATGTCTTGAATCAGGACTTGGCAAGCTGGTCCGTGTGACAGTATAATCCAGGCTAGGGACTGATAACTGTTGGCTCGGCGTCGAGTACATCCGTCTGGGCGCCTGCCTCCGTTGGCGATGCAGAGGCTCACGAAACTCACAAGGGTAAATTGATCTTACACAATACAGCACGTTGGAAAAGTCGGGCTTGGCAACACACGCCAAATACCACCATAAGCGTCTGCCGATAATCCAATCCAATGCTGAAAAATCGATGCAAGGTAAGCTGCACTCTTATCAAGTATGCCAACCGGCATTTGCCGCACCCAACAGAGTTGCCCGGCTTGATGCACCATCTCGCTCACTCTGAGTTCAACCTGCCACACTCGTTCCAAGTAGTAACGATAGCAACAGCGCCTCCGGTGGTCTTGAAGATCGAAACAATGTTACACAACAAGTAAAATTTCTCTAAATTACCACCCGCCACAGAGTGTCATCAATCTGGCGGGCACTACTTAGGTTACAGCAACCTTCCATCTTCATCCCCACCAGCAGTGCAACACAGTCGGCTATACCGGCTACTACCCAATGCAGTATATCGCCTATCCACGTTCCCATTTCCTACGGGCCTGCCTAGACACAGTGGACCTTGGTTTATTAGACCGCCAGGTCGAATTCAGCTACCTCTACACGTTAACCTGCCACGATGATTTCCGGTGCCCAGCTCGATGGTGCCGCCCTTATTGTAGGAGCAAGAACTAGTTGCGACCTAGCCGCCTATCGTGAAATTTAATACATAGGTCTATATATAGTCTGGGAGCGGCATTGGCAGAGAAGCCGCCTTTCTGCCGAAGCCGGTGAAACAGTTGTAGTATTCGCAGATATAAACGAAGTAGCGGCGAAAGCCTCGTCAGAAAAAAGCAAGAGATATGGGAGCAATAGGGACCATCGAACTACGACCTTTACAATCAATGTCTAAGACGACAAGTCAGTTTAGGATATTGTGGCCCTCGTGGTCAAACGCTGTCAACACTGCTGGGGTGAGTGATGCCCTATCCTATACCTGACTGGATCGGCCATACAAAAAGAATACCTCGCCTGGTCAGGTTGACAACTGCGTTGATGCACCAATCGTTGAAACATATATTGATAATTTTGATTGTATTATGTACATTAACGGTCGTTCGTAATATGGTTTGGTCTGTGTCCATGCCCAGATATTAGCGATGCGTAAGCAATTACTTAAAACCTGGCGTAGCAGAATTGGTGTGCCCGATATTGGCCGGGGAGTTATCATCAATCTTGCCTCGGCCAATTCGTTTGTTGATTTCCCTGGTAAGGGTTCCCGTACCATTTCGAAGCATACTTTTATGAAAATCACTAAAACGGCAGGCAAGAATGGCGTCCAACGCCATGACAGAGCTTTCAAAGCTCGAGTTGTAACTTATGCTACACAGGCAGGTCTTGGACACGCCCCTGAAGGCATTCGCGCCAACGCTGTGTGCCTAACCTAGATTCAACATCTGCAACCTTCAATCCTGGTAGATCGAAGTCTTTCAAAATACTACGAGACCACAGTCTAGAGTATGGCTTCATTGTTAAAGTATGACAATTAAT